>JAYKQN010000002.1:6182500-6195000 GCA_036785175.1 Eupleurogrammus muticus | reverse complement strand
CTGTGTCTGCTACAATACGACTCGATTGTATCTATGAAGGTGCAGGTGTGTGTGCGTGTGTGTGTGCCATACAATACATTGGTCTGACAGAAAGAGGCTGCAGTGCAGTCATGCAGACTTAACCTCTGCCGCTCGCTCTCTTGCTCTTTCTTTTCCTTTTTTTCCTCTTCTATCAGATACACACATGAAGACAAACACACAAACACACGTCGATTCCCCAGCCGCCCTGCGGCCTGTTTGTCTGCCAAATGAGTCCTGACTGCACGTTTACACCCGAGACCGCACAAGGGTCTGCTGCACGCGCGCACACACACACGCACACACGCACACACACACACACACACACACACACACACACACACACACACACACACAGAGGATTGCCCTCTCTCACGCCCCAGTTGCTGCACAGACACAGGAACACACACGTGTATCCAGGAGGCCGATATTTGTTCTTGTGGTTACAGGGTGAAGGAAGCAGTACAACATGATGCGGACGCTCAGACGTGGCTAAGCACCTGTGTGTGTGTGTGTGTGTGTGTGTGTGTGTGTGTGTGTGTGTGTGTGGTTGGTGGATTCCTGAGAATATTTCTATTAGAGTCTATGTGATAGCTGGTGAAGCAAAGAGAAGTGTGTGTGTGCGTGTGTAGTAATTTGTTACAGTAGGTGTGGAAACTGGTCCCAGTTATTAACACACCACTAGCTGCGTTTCCATTCACCTGTCAAGTGAGTTTAAATCGGGCTTTGAAACCTTTTAGCAAATAAACTGGATGCAAAGTGTAGATGGCGGAATGGAGGATTTGATGCATGGCTGCAATAAACAGAGGAGAAGAAGGAGGAGAAAAGTGGAGAGATATAATTGAGTTGTAATAGTTCCTCCATAGACAAAGAGATTACTACAGGCTTATCCACGAGTGAAATGTTCACTTGTAATGTTCATCAGAATTATATTCATTAGAAGTAGAATTTAAATTAGAATCAGAATAGTCCACAAAGCTGTTTCCATCTCACATTCAGCTCACTAACTTAGCTCATTTAGAAAAAGGTAAAAACTAAACACTTTGCATCAAACCTAATGCATTAAACAATTACTGAACATTAGTGCTGCAACCATTAGTTGATTGTTTCATTAGTTTCCAACTATTACATTAATCACTATTTTGATAATCAAGTAATGAATATGAGTCACTTTGAAGAAGACAATGTCCTAATTCTCCGGTTCAGCTTCTTAAATGTAATTTTTCCCCCTGGTCTTTTATAATAGTAAACGGATAATCTTTAGATTGTGGACTGTTGCACAAAAAAACAGTTTAGGTTGAATCTTCTGCTTTGGGAAACATTGATCACTATTTTATTCCATTTATTTATCAAATAACTATTGAATAAACTGCCAGAACAGTTTTGGGTTGCAGCGCTAGTAAGAGAAAAAAGACAGGTTTATGACTTTTGAATGTTGAATTAAATCAAACCTTGAACAGAGTGAAAAGAGGAACCGAGAATCAGATCTGAATGTTATACAACATTTACTTTGTACGTTGAGCCGAAATTATTTTCCAAGATTTGGTCAACGTTTTCTCTCACACCACATTGTGACACGTTGAACTGAAAATGTCACTTTAAGTGAAGCCGTGTGATCAGATCCTTTTCTACCCTCAGTGATCCATATTTCAGCTGTTTTCCTTGGATTTACAGTTCATGTTTGTTAAGAAACTGACGTAACGTAATCATAGCTCTATAGAAAGATGAACACAATACATATGTTGGTCCATCTGCACTCTAAGAAGCTGCTTGTTCTGGTACCAGCTACGCTGTTCTGTCCTCATTGACACGTGGAATGTCAACGTCACAGATTCACACATGTATCAAGAGACAAGACATTTTCACAGAAATGTTAGCCGTGCATCAGATTACACAGATTGTACCTGGCCGGTTACTGGCTGCTTCCTTCAGTGTGGATGGGAACTGTGCTCTAAACTGTCTGAAGATCATCTGGTCTGTAGTTGAGAGCAGAGCAGCGGATTGTCTGTGTGCAGCGTGCACACGTATTGTGTTCTGCAGGGGACAGATTTAAGTCTCCTGGCCCACTGAGATAGAGATTGCATTAGAACACGTGAAGTTTCCAGCAGTTACCAGCACATCTCTGCCTGCGTGTGTGTGTGTGTGTGTCTGTGTTTGTTCTGTATGCACACAGGGCTGCTTGCTCTCACGCCACTTTCTGTACATGTTTGTGTTTAAATTTGTTTTACCAGCCACATTGTTGCATGCTGTGTAACGCAAGTGCTCCCTCGCAATGTTTTTTCAGGGTATGTTTAAGTGTGTGTGTGTGTCTATGTGTTCACCTCAAACTGTTTTGTACCATACGGCCAGACGCCGGCCCAAATGAACACAGACCCCCTGTGATGGCTTTGGCCATGCTGAAACAACACACACACAAGATCTATCTATACACACACACACGCGCACACACACACACACACACACACACACACACACACACACACACACACACACACACACACACCAGCTGACCCAATTACACAGAGATGCGCAACGAGATGGAAACAAATCTACCCAGAGAACCAGCTAATTTAGAAGAGCTTAAAGACACAGAGACATGATACCATAGTAAAGAGCATCACATCATCACATGAATTGGCTTTTATCTGTAATTGGCAGACATTTGGTTTGTGTGTGTGTATTTCAGTACTGGGCATTTGTCACATACACGTTTGCTTCCTCTTTTACAATCATCTCTCCACTAGGTTAGAAAATACTGAGGGAGAGTGAAAACCAACATTTCACAATCAAGAACCAACTGACGAGAAATTCTGTTGCATTCTGGGAAATCAAAGGTAATGTTGCAAAGTTGCATTTCTTGTTGTTTGTACGAACCGACACCACAACAGGAAGTGATCAATTCCTTCCTGCATTGATATGAAATACAGCTGCAATGATTATTCAATAAGTGACCAACGATTACATTAAATGCCAACTATAATGATAATCAATAAATCATCTGAGACATTTTGACTAAATTGTCAAAATTATTCTATAATAGTAAACTGATGACCTTTGGGTTGTGGATTGTTGGTCTGGATTAAAAAAACATTTTGGCTTGAATCAGCTGTAATATAAACTGTTGCATTTATGAGGTTATGTAGAGATTTTGTATGTGTTTTGTTCCCTAAACAGTTCAATCATACATGTTACGTGTATGACTACATGATTAAAATCAAGTTTTGGGTTTTGATCGATATGTTGAACACTCTTGAGTTTCAGGACTTGAATGATCTTATACCGCTTTAAAATGTGACAGCATCTGCATCAGAGTTGTACAAATCGGCCAATAATATTAGACAATACATTTTTTATTCTAAGAAAATGAAGTTAATTTGATACGAGCTGTTTGCCTTTAATCGCCTTCACCTTCCTCCCCTCTCATATTGTTGGCTGGAATATCTTTTCTCCGTGTCTTTACCCTTCCTTGCTCCCCCATCTCCTTCAACAACATCCCCCCATCGCTGTGTGTGCGGCCTGGGGGAGCGGGGGGCAGTGGTAGGGCTGCGGTAGCCTCTAATCAGTGTGAACAGCCAGCTAATTACCAAACCCTCAGCCCTGGCTGCCTGTTAATTGCATACATTAGACACCATCAGCAGCACTGCAAGATTAACACTTAAAATCTTCCCACTGCTGTAGTGAAGATGAGTGCTCTGCGAGTTGGTGTGTGTGTGTGTGTGTGTGTGTAAAGAGGAGAGAACAGGGGTGTGTGTGTGTGCGTGTTTTCTTGTGTGTGCTGCCACTGTGGTTGCGGGTGTTAATATTTAACACTTAATTAGACCCAAAATGGAAGCGCAGCCGCACAGACGAGGTTGCCGGGAGTTGTCGCTGTTGCTGTGGTGGGGTGCTTGGGTGGGGAGGCGGGTGGCGTAGGCGAGGGCAACCCCCAGGTCTGCGTGGAGATGACAGATGGAGTAACATTAAGAGCATCGCAGTGGAGCTATTTCAAATAATAAAATATCAATATTTACATTTTAATTACCCACTTCGAGTGCCACCGGGGCCAAAGTGTGTGTGCGTGTGTGTGTGTGTCTAGGCATGTGCTACATCTTCTTCACTCTACAGACTGTGTGATAACATTCGGCTCCGTTGCAAATTTTATTGAAGAAATAAACCTGGCCTACGACAACAAATTCCTCCACTTTCTGTTTTCCGACGTCATTCTTTCTTATCCTCCTCCCTAACTTTTTCTCACACCTGATCTGTCCATCCTGCTTTCATTCTCTGCCTCAGCATCCTGTCCTTCCCTCGCACAATACAGTGCTGATGCAGGCAGGATTGACCACTGTGTGTGTGTGTGTGTGTGTTCATGTGTTTGAGTGTGTGTGTGTACACGTGCATGTGTGCAAAAGATCTTCCAGGGGAATTAACCATGTGTACACACAACGCTGTGTCTCACTATCACACACACATGCTGCTGACACACACTTTTACACTCACACAGGAAAACTATCTATCTATCTATCTATCTATCTATCTATCTATCTATCTATCTATCATTCTCTACTTATTTTCCCAGCTTGTTCAATTAGGTGGATTGTGACAGGCTATTGATTTCTCGTTGGATTAATTTTTCAGAACAATATCCTCTGATAACATATTCCCCTGAAAAGACAAAATCCATATTTAGAGCATCATCAGGCGGGACACCCTGCTGCCAGGGCTCCCGGGAACAACAGGGTTCTCATTATCAAACTGGACAAAGGACAAAATAAAATTCCATTACGTCAAATTGATCTTTTGTATCACTGTGGCAGATATCATGCAGCAGGAATAAATCTGTAATTTTCAGCGATCTAATAATAAATCAGCGATTTCTGAGGCAGCTTCTACATGTTTTGGAAATAATTGTTTTATTTTCTTTGCTGATTGTGGCTTTAAAACAAACCCCAGCGGTCTCTGTCCCGACCTGGTGTCTGTGTATGAGATTATGAGGCTGTGTTGATTCTATCTTCCTAATCCCCCGTAGCTTTCCATAGAGAGACCTACAAGAACTCCGCAGGGATTAATTTACCATTCACAGATTAGAGATATGGTTTCCAATATCATCATCCAGGACAAGCATCCGGAGGAAGGGCTCAACAACAGAGGAAGAAGAGAGAGAGACGGACGGGGAGGGAGACGGAGATGAGAAGGAACGCACACAGAGAAACAGCATCATGCCTTAATGTCCTCGCTCCAAGACAAGAACATTAGACCTCATTCCACCTCGTCATCTGGGGCTGAAAAAGCCTGGGCTGAAAATCTTAATTAATTGTCCAATAGTGCTGCAGGGTCATTATGCATTGCAATAAAGAAGCGTGTAATTATGAGATTTAACAGCCATTACCAAGGCCAGGAACTCATATGTCATCATCAGCAACCGAGCCAATGGTTTGGTACGGCTGTGTGTGTGGCTTGATGGACAGCACGCACGCGCATGCGCGCACACACACACACACACACTGTGTTTGTATTGGTATTGTAAATATAAGGCATTTATACATAAGAGAAAAATGTGTCTGCTCCCATGAAGGCAAATAAAGAGCTTTAGGTAAACACACGTCAAGCAGACAAAGTTGAGAGACATATACAAAAAATGTGCGCACACACACACACACACACACACACACACACACACACACACACACACACACACACACACAGTCTAACCCAGACAATAAGGCAGCCAGCTGTGATAGCAGCCTGCAGATGAAACATCCCATCAAGATTAAATAGACACAAAAATACGCACATTATTACTGCTCTGTGTGTGTGTGTGTGCCTCATAGCAGGTGGGAAGTGACACTCTTATTTAGGGATGTATTGCTGTATGCAAATATCACACCAGAGTTGCAACCAACGATGATTTTGATAGTCAATTCATTATGGGAACAATTAATGACTAGTTGTGTAAAATGTCTATCAGTGTTTCTAAAAGCTGAAGATTCAACCGAAAATATATTTTTTTCAGGCCAACAGTCCACAACCCAGAGATCATCAGTTTACTTATAGACGACTAAAGAAACCAGAAAATAATCAGAGAACAGAAGCTGGAACCAGAGAATTGGGACATATTCCTTCTTAAAAATGATTCGTTAATTGATTATCGAAATAGTTGGTGGTTATTGATTATAGAAGTAACTCTAACTATTATATCTATGAAGCAACTCATTTCTTAATTGACTAATCGTTACAGCTTTACGTCACACACAGTTTTCAATGTACACTGATGTTAAAACACAGTGGCGGGTGTAATTTCCTGTTACAGCATTTACTCAGTGACCTTGAACTTCAACCTTTGACCAAAATCTAATGACTCTACTCCAGCAGAACCTTTGAGCCAAATTTGAAGGAAATCCCCTTAGTTTTTTCCTGAGATATTCATCAAAGAACATGATATAAAATCAACAAGATAAGGGTGAATACTATTAACAAAATCATAAAAGGCTGCCATCATTATACATTCCAGGTGTAAAGGAGCAGTCACACTGCTTCCTGTTTGTGTTGGTTTGGGATGTGCAGAAGCTGTACCTGTCTTTTGTGTGTTTATAAGGTATATACTATTTATTTTCCTGTGTGTGTGTGTGTGTGTGTGTGTGTGTGTGTGCAGGCCATAAGTCGTCCCCAGCTGGTGACAGGCACGCTCCAATCCCATTTTCCCACCTGCTTATTCCCTGATGGAAAGGATGAATCCTCCAGACTGTTATTTAAGAACGATGGATGGAGGATGGGAGAGAAAGAGAAGAATGAGAGAAAGAGGACGAGGAAGAGGAACATCAGGCAGGAAGTAGAAAAGAGAGAAGAGGAAGAAGAAGGAGTTGAGTGGCAACGGGGGGGAGAAGAAGGGAGGAACTGAGGAAAGAGGGGGAAGAAATAGACAAAGGGGAGAAATGGGACAGAAAAATGTAAACAGATAAATAGAAATAGAGAGAGAGAATACCTCATATGTCATATTTCCTGTCTGTCTGTGAACTTTGCATGAACCGACAGAAATAATGTGATGCCATGACAAGCCAGTCCCTCCTTCACCAGGTCTGCTGCACACACACACATGTGTATGTGTATGTGTGTGAACTTTTTATATTGGTTTGGTGTGTGTGTGTGTGCTTGTGTGTGTGTGTGTGTGTGTACATGTGCGCTCTAACAGATAGAATAGGATGATGATGATTTGAAATGGAGTTTGGCCTGTGCGTAATTATGATCATCTATCTTTATGCCCCGCTAGCATATCATATCATATCACATCACATCATCTCTCTCTCTCTGCCACACATACACACACACACATATATATACACACACAAATTCACACACAGACACACACACACACAAACACAAAAGCAAATTGAAAGTAGTAAAAGCTGACTGTTTGCTAGTGATGACTTAGATGATGATGGGCTCAGATGGTGAGCTGATTTATCTGTTACTGTTCGTCCAATGTCACATATTAGAAAACCGTGCATGCCTGTGTGTGTGTGTGTGTGTGTGTGTGTGTGTGTGTGTGTTTTTGCGCTTTTAGAAGTGTGTGTGTGTTTTTCTTCTGTGTTCAGACATGTAGGTTGTGTGTTTATGATTGTGTGTGTGTGTGTGTGTGTGTGTGTGTTTATGTGTGTGTGTGTGACAGACGTTATTTGATGCAGATTAGTGCTCAGATTGCAGTGTGTCTCAAAGGATGATAGACAAATGAATTTGATTTGCTAATGTAATCAAACAAGAAGAAAAACAGCAGTGAGCTGCTGTGAGCAAATCTCACAACTTCAATATTTGTATTTTAATCTGCCTTCAACTGAAACACATCTGTCGACTGAACATCTTTCATGACTCAAAGATGCTTTTTAAATAAGAGTGTGTCAGCACCGAGGTGTGACCTGATAGAGCCGCCACACCTGTGATTCTTTGTAGAAATGTGTGTGTGTGTGTGTATGTGTGTGTTATTACAGCAGGACCCTAAATCTGTGTGTTTGTGTGTCATCATAGATACATTGTCATAGATAAACATATGTATTATATTACATATCACTTGAGGGCAAAGAAACGGCACCTAAAGAAAGAGGTTTAAAGTAACTAAGCAAACTTTTAAGTACAATGTTGAGGTACCTGTACTTTATTTTATATATAGTATATACTTTATATACTTCACTGAACTAAATGTATCTGACAGCTCCAGTTACCTTGTAGGTGCAGCATTTTAATAATTTACATTAAACAAATATAAATAAAATATTCTATTATCTATAGTATATCATATTGTCTTTTTTAAATGTACACTTTGTGTGAAAGCTGAATTTTGATGATAATAATTATGATGGAGTACTTATACTTATTAATCTACACAGAGTAACTCAAATCGTTTTAACATTGATAGAGTATTATAAACTATGATAACGCTGTATAATGAGTATTTTCACTTTTGCACATGTTGTTGATTTCACTTACTCACAATATACTTCTGATTGTGTATATTTCTTTACAGTAAGTATTTCTCCTTTACTCTAGTAAAGTATCTGAGTATATCATCCACCTCTGGAAACACATTCACACAGAAAACTAAACTGGACAAAGCACACTTTTTATGACTTAATTATAGTGTTGAATCTATTTATTGTGCATTACAAATACACTCAGTCTCTTTTGCTAATTTAATGGTGGTGTGGAAAAACATTTCATTATAATTTGCAGAAGAAGAGAGAAGAAACAAAACATTAAATTAAACATATGGGTCCAGATTAAAACCAGAGTGATGGAAACACTGGAGCATACAAGTAAAAAATGATAAGAAAGAAGAAAAGCAACGCAGAGAAAATGAAAATGTTTTCCCGCCTCTGTTTTCTCATATTGACGACATACTTCCAATACACACAGGCTTAATCCAATAAAGAAAGCCCAACTTAATCCAAACATTAAGATCAAATATCAAATATTCTTTCCCTAATTTGATTTCATCAATATTTGTTTTCATCTGCAAACAGGGGTGTGTTTGTTTGTATGAGCAGTAAGAAGTGTCCATGGTGGTGGTGCACTGGAAGATAAGATGTCTGCTGTGGCCACACACACACACACACAAAGCCTCTAAATGTGTTATGTAGCTGAGTGATGAGCAGAAATGGAAATCAAACACACCAACAGAGCTCAGAGCAAAATCAACAGTGAAACACACACATGAAGAAGATCCAGATCAGACCAAAAGAAATAAAATTGAATGAGGCAAACGGACTAAATCAAATTCCAATTCAGATCTAATCATGTTGTATTAATGAGTTGAATCTTGTTAGGATACAGAACAGTCAGTGTCAGTTATATTATATGAAAGAAGACAAAATGCTTCCAGTAAAGTTTCTTTTTCTCTTCACTAACATGCAATAAGCATAAAAACATTTAGATTTCCCACTCCTCCATGGTATTCCTATTATACTCAAAGTGTGTGTTTACAGTATAAATGTAGCAACTGCTCAGTCTCTGAGGGAAATGTTAATTTTTAATTAAGGGAAATGTTAATTTTTAATTTGTGAATCCAAAAACCACATATATACAATGAGCCGAATAATCGATTAGTTGACAGCTATTCCATCAATCAGCAACTATTTTGATAATGTAAATTGATGATCTTTGGTTTGTGGACTGTTGGTATGGACAAAACAGGACATTTTACGCTGAATCTTTGGCAAACAGTGATCAACATTTTACAACATTTTATAAACCAAACAACTAATTGATTAATTGTTTCAATAACTGATTAATCAACCATAATTTTTATTGTGTGTTTTGTATGATTATTACTATTAAATATATGCATAGGGTCCAAAGTGGTCATCCTACAGTAAAATAAAAATCTGTTTCAGCATCTATGTGTGTCTCCCCTCTTACATTTTCATGTTTACATCGTACGGTTAATTATAGATTAATACTGAAGAGGTGCATGAGGACCAAAAAACAGAGGAGAGGATTTAGGACAGGACGAGGCAATATTGTTTTAGAAGTTTCATGCGAATAAAGTTTATTGATTTGATAGTTGTAGGAGAGAAATGTGTGTGTGTGTGTGTTTTGCTGGAGAGATGTTTCTCGTCTGATTTACCACTCTGACCCAAAGCCCAACAGCCTCTTTGCTGATTGATGACATCACCAGACTTAATAAGGAGGACGGAGAAAAGTGACATCACCACCAGCCACACACACACACACACACACACACACACACACACACACACACACACACATACACACACACTTAGGCACATATTATATTCATACATAAATTCATACCTAAACATACACACAAACACATGAACATACACACACATACCCCCCCCCTACACACACACACACACACAGAGTTATTGTTAAGTTATAACGTATGTCAAAGTTAATTTAGTGAACTGCAGTTTCACAGTAAAGGATGTGAATCCCCTTGTGTATTCATGTGCGATTGTGTGAACGTATGACTGTGTGTGTGTGTGTGTGTGTGTGTGTGAGTGTGTGTGCATACACATAGAAGTTCCCCTTGGCTGCTGGGACTCAACATTTGATTTGCTAAAAGGAGCAGGACACTTCTATTAATCAATATTTGCTGACTGAGTGTGTGTTTCCCGGCTGATTGAGCGGCTGTGTAGTTACCTGACTGACTGATTGGTTAACTAACTAACTGACTCACTGGCAGCCTGAGCAGCAAAAAAGTTGAGCGGTTGACTGAACCGCTTAGTGAGAACATTTATAACACGGCCCACAGAGAAGGAGCACAACAGTGAAAAAGACAGAGGGGAGGATTACTGAGAACAATGAAGGGACATTTGAAGAACAATCAGCCTGATGAGCAGTCTATCGTATAGTTTCAAAATCCATCTCTGGATTTGAACCCAGACCTGGATATCTGTGGGGAATACATGCAGACAGATGGAGAATGTGGACGGTCAGCCCGGGGGAGGAGTTAAGTGGGCGGGTGGGGGAGGGGACGGGGTTGAGAGATGAGGTTGACTTTATAATGAAGAGGTTAAGGACACCATGGAGAGCAGGGCGAGAGGTCAGGTTAGAGCGGGAGAAAAAGGGGGCGAGACAGAGAACGACAGGGAGAAAGACAAAGGTCAGTGGAGAAGGTGAAGAGGTGGAGGTTATTTAACCACTGGGTCAGAATAGTGTTGTGTTAAAAGCTCTATGGGAGTTTCTAGGTTATACTGAGCTAATGTATGTGACCTTCATGCCTTCCACTTCTTCCCATTTTCTCCTCTACCTCAAATATATATGTTTTGGTTTTAATCTCTTCATCAGTTAAACATTCCTTCTTCCTTATTCACATTTCCCAACAACCAAGGAGTCATTAATATTATATTAGAATAGAACAATACATATACTTCTGGCAGATAGATTTACTTAAAGAAGTCAAATTCATTTTAAATATAGTGCAACATATTAAGGCAGAATTGTCTTCTAATTGCGTTTCGTGGTTGTAGCATTAAATAAAAAAAAGGACAATGGGACTTAGATTGAGCTCTGAGGAACTCCACGTGTAATCTGTAATAAAGCTGGTGTTTCCATGGACACCATCTTGACTTGCAATGAAATTACTTCATGGTAAGTCTAAACCATGGTTTCAGGCACATTGTGTTTCTAACAAGAATTAACATAGATGGATCATCATTACATGCATGTGCATAACTGCAGTGATGAACATATCCACATTTGTTTATATCCACATGGGTACATAAAACAGCAGCATCTCCACACATGCTTCCACTCCATGTTCATTTCATGTTAATCCAATAATCAATCACTAGTGTTGAATAAACTCTGATCCTAATATTTAAGGTTGGCGGCTGTCAGGCTCTAAACGTTGCTTATCATGACTCATCTTCTGATGTAAATCTCTGGCCAATAAGTGTCCAGCAGCATTAGTAACATCACATTAAAATAACTGCTCAGCTCATTTGGAACCTGAAGAAGGTAAAACCACAGATAGAATCAGGGACCAGGTTTTGGTGATCGAAACACAAAAGTCAAGGGGAGTTCAGCCGTGTTCTGAACAGTGGGAATGTAACGATATAATTCAAATAATACAAAAGTTTACTAAAAGAGTCAAGTTCATTGTGAACTTGGTGCATTAAAAAAGAGAATAGGACTAAGATTGAGCCCTGTGGAACTCCACTAGTAATCTGTAGAAAAAAAGAAAATCTACAGTCTAACTTATTTATTACATATAAAGGAGAAATGTACTTACTCAACCTTTTAGAAATTAGCAGAGTGCTGTTCTGGCATATGCCTGTGTTTCAAATATATCCCTAAAACACCTGGCTGTAGGAGACTTCTTCTGGATTGAATCAATGCTCAATGTGTGTGTATTCGCCAAATCTAGCATCATGATCATCAAAGTAAAAATTATTCAGTGCAGAGTCATTGCAAGAGAAGGTTCTTTACATTGTCATACAGCCAAAGACTCGCCAACATGAAGCCTAAATATAAGCTTCATAGGTATA
>JAYKQN010000002.1:6167500-6177500 GCA_036785175.1 Eupleurogrammus muticus | reverse complement strand
ATTTCTGCTCCTACCTGGGATATGCTTGGCCCAGCCGATGTTCACCACCAGTTCTCTGTCCGCCAGGTCGCACAGCGTAGTCAGCGCCTTGATGTCACTGTCCGGTACCGTCGGGTCGGGCATGGCGTAAATCTTCTCTGGCTCAGCCACCAGCAGGTGAGAGACGATTTTGTTATCTGCAAGGCAGCCAAAGGCAACTGACATGACCACCAGACAAGGAGAAAGACACAGAGACAGAGAGAAGGTGAATGCTCGCCGTGTCGGGCTGCGGCCGTCTCACACCAAGCTGCTGCAACACATGCTGAGCGAGGCCTCGTTTACAACCATGTCTGCACCCTTCACTTTACATGACAGCTGCTGTCATGGAGTCATGAGGATCAAGTCTATTCTGTCTCTGTGTTTTCTGATGCAGGTTTTGTAAACTCAATGATAACTTTATGAATAGCTCTGATGTTTGCTTTGACGTTACAGAATCTTTATTTTCACTTATTGCTGTCCTGGCTGTTTTTAATACACTTTGTGGATCCCTGTGCATGAAGATCATATCAAACCATTGCTCTCTGCATTGAGAAGAACCAGGTTTCAGGAGTTTTGTCGTCTAAACGAGGCCTCGGTCAAAAGGTAAAAAGACAGCTGACATGATCAATACCCTGAGCTACAAAATACATTTCAGTACATGGGACAATAAACAGTACAGTCATGATGTTAGATGTTACATTCAGTTTCAGTATGTGATGCATATCATTTAAAAACAATTCCAATTTTCAACAATTCTGATTTATCGATTATTGAAACAATAAATCAATCTTTTGTATCATGAAATGGTGTAAACTGTCCATCACTGTTTCCTTAAGTTGAAGATTCACCCTTAAATGTTTTTTTGTATAGATCAACAGTCCATAACCCAAAGATCATCATTTCACTATTATAGAAACTAAAGAAAATTGTTGGCGATTATTGTAATAGTTTCTTTTAAATGTACATATTGTTTTGTATAGTTTTTATGTATAGTTGTTTAACCAGTTCTTTCTCTTCTTTGGTTTTCCCTTTTTTGTTTTTTCTATTTTTTTTATGTTTTTTCTATGTTTATTTCTATAATTATTGAGATATATATCTTAAATCATAATATCAATATGCTGCAACATATGCTTTCGAAAAAGACAATTTTTGTCTAAAATCTTTGCAAAAATCTTTCGCAATTAGCAAGTGATAATCAGGTAGATTCCAGTAATTTGTATGAAAGAGGTAAATCCACTTGATGCAGAACGTGTTGCCGTGTTTTGGAGCAGGAGAAGCTGTGAGTTGTGATTAAAGGTGATTTCTGTCTTTTGAAGCAGGGCCTTGAGGAGCCCCAGACACATCCAGCGGGGACAGACAATACGGAAAGCCAAACAGCTCAGCTGGTAATGGTGACATGTGTTGATGAGATCTCTATGGCCCATTAGTAACAGACTGATAACCTGCTTCCAAATTAATCCACTGACTAATCAAGCATGGGAATAATAGCAGAGGACAGCCTCGCTGAGGAGGGAGAGCAACGGGGAGATCGGGATATAAAACTGGGAGGAGACAGACGGGCAGAAATAGAGCTGTGCAGGGATTGTGAAAGACAGACAGGAGGAGCAGAGAGAGCGACAGCGAGATAGAGATAAACAGCGAGGGAGAGTGGAGCGCAGTTTGTTGGGGGTGGTGGTGGTGTGTGTGTGTGTTTGTGTGGAGGGGTATTGATTTAACGCTCTCCACCCCCAATTCTGTTAACCACACACACACACACACATATATATTTATATATATATATATATACACACACACATCTTTTTCACCCTCTTTCCTCCAGCTCCGGCTCTGGGGTCGTTGCAGCCCGACCGATCCCAGTCACACTGCAGTATCTGTGGGTAAATCTTATTTAATGTTTCCCTAATTAGAATCAATGGAAGCCCATTTCCAAACCCTGGGCTATTGTTCTGTCTTCACACAATCAATGGGGACACGGAGGCTGGGGATTGGTCCACGGACGGAGGGACGGACACGCGTGTGTGTGTGTGTGTGTGTGCTGACTGGGGAGGAGAGAAAGGGAACAGAAATGCAGGAAGTTTACATGATCACAGGATTTATTGGTTTCCATGTGTACGATAATTGCCAACTCGTTTAGTCTCCTATCATAGTGAGATGATGATCTTTGGGTTGTGGACTGTTTGTCTGGACAAAAAGAAAAACTTGGGAGACAGTGATCAAAAATGTTCACCAATTTATAAACCAAACAACTAATCTATTAAACATTTAATAAACCATAATTTAATCTAATATCACAATAGTTGTTATTTGCAGCTGTAATGCAAACAATAAGTCATGTATCAACTCCAGGAACATTTTAAAAACTGTGTTTTGGAGGATCCGATACACTCTGAGTGTTTGCATGAGTGATAAAAATGAGTTTGCATTCAGTTTCTGTTTCTTCCTTTACATTCATTCATCAACCTACGCTATAACCTATGTATTAACCAGTTCAATCTGTGTTGTCTTTCTCCTTCTGGATCCTCTGATGCAAACATTTGAACTTCCACGGTTGCTTTCTGAAATGAATTCCTCTGGGTCCAAAGCACAAGCAAAACACACACGCACACTGTAGTGTACACGCTTTTAAATTATCCCATCATTTCAATGATTAGTAGTGCTTTACTTGCGGTAAGCTGTCATGCAGCCATTCAGCATATTGGCCTAAAGCAGAATATGCTCCAGCTTTAAGCAAAATGGGCTTTAGGGACCAAGCTGCTAAACACTGCTCAATCTGCACAGTGTGTGTGTGTGTGTGTGTGTGTGTGTGTGTGTGTGTGTGTGTGCGAGCAGACAGTTAGCTAGAGAGCTAACTCTAGTTTGATGTGCTTGCCAGATTGGATTTAATCCGGATTAGGGCTCTGGCTGGTTCACCCCCCCCTCTCCATCTCTCTGAGAAACCTTCTTGTTCAGGTTCACCCTCTCTCTCTCTCTCTCTCTCTCTCTCTCTATCTCTCTCTCTCTCTCTATCTCTATCTCTCTGTCTCTCCCTGTCTCTGTCTCTCCCTGTCTCTCTCTCTCTCCCTCTCTCTCTATCTCTCTGTCTGTCTCTCTCTTCCTGTCTCTCCCTGTCTCTCTCTCTTTCTCTCCCTGTCTCTGTCTCTCTCTCTATCTCTCTGTCTCTCTTTCTTTATATCCCTGTCTGTGTCTCTCTCTCTGTCTGTCTGTCTGTGTCTCTCTCCCCCCCCCTCCCCTCTCTCTCTCTCTCTCTCTATCTGTCTCTCTCTGTCTCTGTCTCCCCCCCCTCCTCTCTCTCTCTCTCCATCACTCTCTCCCTTGTTAATTTTTCAATCATCAGGCCTTGGCTTCATCTTTATTCTCTAAAAAACAGAGCCAATCCAGCCGGCGCTAAATGAATATCTTTATAGTGAAATATTACACTTATAAAATGTTATGACCCCAAACTGGTGGCAGTAGAGACAGGAAGATAAACTCAGTCCAAAACAGATGGGCTCCTCACCACCCTGTGTCTATATATATATATGCGTGTGTGTGTGTGTGTGTGTGTATGTGTAAATATTTTTTACTATAGCAACTATTTTACTATTTACTATACACTGCAGCCAGTGTGAACACTCCTGTAGATCAGTCAGGATACGGCTGTTGAGACTGTTAGCAGTATGTGTGTGTGTGTGTGTGTGTGTGTGTGTGTGTGTGTGTGTGTGTGTGTGTGTGTGTGTGTGTGTGCTTACATGGCTTCTTGGGGGGCAGAGTCAGCTGTGGGTTCAGGTACGGACTGTTGTCTGCGTCTATCCGGCGTTTGTACTTCTGTCTTCCACCGCGAACCCGGTCCAGGCGAACACCTGAGAAATGACGACAGACAGGAAGTGTGTATCAGTGAATGCAGCACGATACCTGCGTTCAAACCAAAGAAGCAGAATTTATCTGTTTTCACTTAACAAGCAAGGAAAACAACAGACTGGACAGAATGGAAGGAGGACAGACAAAGAGTTTAAGACAAAGAGAAGCAGGATAAAATGCGTGAGGGAGAAGGAGGAGGGTTATATGTGAGGTAAGTGGCTGTTAAATGGTGATAACTGAGCTGCTCATGGCGTGTGCATATGTGTGTGTGTGTGTGTGTTTTACACGGAGACACTTCCGCCTCTTTTATCATACAACAAGATTAATTCATAACGCAGCACTTGTGTAAAAGACTCTCCTCCTGTCTCCTGCCCAAGTTCTGTCTCCCTGTGTCTCTCTCTGTCTCCTTAATTAATTGACACAAAGGAGCCCTAATTTAATTAGACCTATCTCTCAGGGGATTGGATGTTACCGTGGTTACCACTTAAAGATGGATAAGGAAGACAGAGGTGTCATGTACCCTGGAGGAGGAGGAGAGAAGGAGGGAGCTGAGGTTGTTGGCTGGGCTGAATATTTTCTGTCACTGGATAAAATAAATAGTTTCTTCTATTCTTAGGTATTAATCTCACTTTTTCTACAAATAAAAGCAACAGGGCAGTCGTGATGGGAAAGAAAAAGGAATAGTGATCCTGATCCTCTGCTGCCTCACGTTCTGAGTGGGAATCAGTTTAGTTTTGTAGAGCTGATTTGTTTCATGTTTTCTGCTCCTCCCCCTGAATCTGCTGTATAAGCAGCTGTGACAGAATGATCCAAACTTAAGCTCCCAGCTCCTCACTATGAAGCAACAAAACACGCTGCGTGTAAAAAAGAAGCCAAGAAAAGAATGTGAAGAAAAGCCATTTTAAAAGCAAAGGAGATGACTTCATTGGCTAAAGCAGAACAAATCCAATAGAGGAAGAGGAGGAATGAAACACTCTGGGATGCTGAAATCAGGGAGCATCTGGCTGATGAATCTGTGGTGTGTGTGTGTGTGTGTGTGTGTGTGTGTGTGTGTGAGAGAGACAGCTGCGAACCCAAAGACTTGCAGACATGTTTCTTTGGGGCATGTTTATGAAGAGCTGATAGTGGATAAGCATACAGAAAGAAGAGGTGAAGACAAAGGTCCAAGCAGAGATGTTGCAGAGTGACCATGAGTAAAAGGTCCCAAAGAGTAAAAAAAAAAAAAAAAATTAAAATATTTACATTTCAAAAAAACGTAGGCTTAAAATACTACTAAACTGTGGACAAAGTGGCTCTAGAACAACATAAAATGGCAATTATATCTGTATTAGAAGCACTACATTTTCCAGACTTTTCTAAACAATTTCCAGACTATTCATGATCCTAGAAATTACGTAATTTTTTCTGAATATGACACTGAAGAGACAACAATACTGATATGTTCTCTGATCTGATTTAAACACTTGACTTGGTTCAATGGTGCAGACGAGTAAATAATAGGACGTTTGAGACTTGTTTTTGCAGGAAAAAGAAATAAAAGCGATCCTTGACATTGTGGTTGTAAGTTTTTTTTTTTTTCTTGTTTCTTTTTTTCATGAGGGACATTAAGAAGGCTCAAAGTATCTCTGGCAGCATTCAGCCCAGTGAACTGGACATGACATGCATCTGTGTGTGTGCGTGTGTGTGTGTGTGTGTGCAGACAGAGACAGGTAGACAGAAGGGCTGACAGTCCAGGTACAGTGGGGGGGCCAGTGTCAGCAAACGGTCAAGAAACTCTTAACACCGGGGGGTAGAAACCCACTCACACACACGCTCTGCCTCCTCTCTCACACACACACACACACACACACACACACACACACCCCTCGCTGTGTTTGGGTGAGACCAGACAAGCAGCTTGCTCAGTCACTACCTGGGTCAGCGGCTGGTCATGGAGAGGAGAGGTAGAGGAGGGACAAAGAGGGAGAGGGTTCACAAACACACACTGAAGGAAAACAAATGGTTCGAAGAAAATGTGTAGTTCAGGGTTTACAGCTAAGGTTTTACTCAAAAGTTTAAACACATTCCAGAAAGCGTGACTTCACTTTTCGAAAAACCTCAAACACAAAACTGAAGAGAAGATAAAAGTAGAGGGAGCATCACTACAGGGTAAAAATACTTAGGGAGCAAACATCCTGAAATTCAATCTCATAGTTAGTGATAGTTATACTACATTTTAGATAACATATTGCATATAATTAGAGCTGCAATGATTAATCCATTAGTTGCCAACTTTTACATTATTCATCACTTGTTTTGTTCACTGATTAATCAATCTGAGTTCTTTTTAAGAAGAAACCATCCAAACTCTCTGTTTCTAGCTTCTCAAATCTGATTATTTTCTGGTTTCTTTAGTCTTAGTTGCAGGAATTTTAGGAACTTTGTTAAAATTCTACAGTTCTGTTGCAAAATGAACAGCTGCACAAAGTACTCTATATATATTTTGCAGTTATAAAGTAAATTCACAGAAACACTGAATGACCTGACTGCAAAAAAAAAAAAACAAAACAAAACTGTTTTTCATTGGTCACAAATGTAAAAATATGAATCTTGTCTTGCTGTCTATGCTGCACAGTAGAGGTCACCTGACCATATCAACTCAGGTCTTGTTTATGCTCTGAAATGTGATTAGACTGTGTGTGATAAAGAATAAACTTCATGTTTATGACATGAAGGTTTTTTTGTAATGTTGAATACAAAATTTAGTTTGTTGAAGCTAAAGTTTTGTCTATATATTAATATGAACTAAATGAAGATCCACTTTAAGGTAAAAAAAATATCTGCATATTAAAATTTTAAAGTACGACTGCCTATCACAAATTAAATCCTCATATTCACCCCCCACGCACACACACACACACACACACACACATACACACACGTTTTTTTTTTTCTTTTTCCATGTTATACCTAAATGCTGCTGAGCTCATAAAGAGCCTCTCTAACTACCTCATCTATTTTCCACCAAATTAACTCTCTTTCAGCACTGATTAATGATCAAATCTAAATGAATCAAATTAAAAATTGAAAATTATATTTCCAAAGCCTACAAAAAAGAGACAGGAGGAGGCTAGAGGGAGACGAAAGGGCTCTACCTCCTCTTAACAAATGAGCCTTCAAATCATAAAGAATGGGCATGAGCAGAGGAGAGGAGGGGAGTAGAGGAGGAAGAGAGGAGAGGAGAGGAGAGGAGAGGAGAGGAGTAGAGGAGAGGAGAGGAGAGGAGAGGAGAGGAGAGGAGAGGAGAGGAGAGGAGAGGAGAGGAGAGGAGAGGAAATAGGAAAGCACAAGTTATTTGAACAGAGAAGAAGAAATAACAAAGAAATAAAAAGGAGTGAAATTAGGAAGATTATGACCTACACACACACACACACACACACACACACACACAGTGACAGTGATGGAGGTGAGTCCTTCCTTGGTGGGAATATAAGTGTGTGTCAATAGCAGGAAGTGGCCTGATCACATCAGCATAGATTTTATAGCGCAGCAGCAGCGTCACACACACTGTGTGTGAGGGATGGAGGGAAGAATGTTTGTGACACCTCTGAGCTCCTGAAGACACTACGGAGGTGAAGAACGGATGGAAAGGGAGAGGAAGATGGAGGAGACAAGACGGACAGACTGATTTCAGATGACCAATGATATGATAATAAAAGGATGAAGAAGAGCGAGAGAGAGAGAAAGAGAGAGAGAGAGAGAGAGAGAGAGGGAGAGAGAGAGAGAGAGGGAGAGAGAGAGAGAGAGAGAGAGAGAGAGGGAGAGAGAGAGAGAGAGGGAGAGAGAGAGAGAGAGGGAGAGAGAGAGAAAGAGAGAGAGAGAGAGAGGGAGAGAGAGAGAGAGAGGGAGAGAGAGAGAGGAGCGTCTGTGAAACAGATAAAGGAAGCGACAGAGACTTTTATGATAATTGAAGTTGTAATGGTTAAAGTTTGTCTGCCACCACAGACCAGGTTATCACTTTATGTTCCTGTGTGTATGTGTGTGTGTGTGTGTGTGTGTGTGTGTGTGTGTGTGTGTGTGTGTGTGTGTGTGTGTGTGTGAGTAATAACATAACAGGTTTTCCTATGTGGCTTTTAGAAGTGATGGGTGAGTAGATGGGGTCAGACAACAAACCCATTTAAATCTAATGTATTTGTGAGCATGTGTATGTGCATGTCAGGAAGAACACACACACACACACATAAAGAAAAAATATATAAAATAAACCTGTGTTAATATGTGAAGTGAGTTGGAGGATTCTCAGGGTTTAACCCAAAATCTAGATTTTCTTTTACATTAAAGCTCTAACACTTAAACACAGGACCTGTAGCTAAAGGCAAAATTCCATTGGCAATGGTAAAAATGATAACTTCATTTTGATCCTGATATACTTTATAAGGGCAGAACATTGGTTTGAGAAATGTGCAGACACAATCAAATGGAAATCTGTGCATCCTCAGGAAAAGATTTTGCGATTTGAATCCTACTTCCTGTATTATTTCCCACAAACATGCGTACACGTTTATGCCACTAACATATACACTAACAAATTAAAAGATTTTAAAAATGAGTTTGTCCTCATGCTAAGTTCTGCCAGAAAGCTTTGTGATGTGCACAGAAATAGGCATATTCAACCCTTTACACCTTGCTTACACCTGCTCACACATAATTGGTGACATGATTATAGACCTTAACCATGTGTAGAAGGACAGTCAGCATAGTATAGTAGTAAACACTACTATCAGTAGTAGTGTTTACTGGTTCTGCCTGAGACTGACTTCAGTTGTAGAAAAAAACTGCTGAGGTAGATGGACAGTAAAATGTACAGAAAAAACACGTTTACCCAGTAAAAGCGAGGAAAGAAGAGAATATAAAGAGCATGAAAGAGAGGGGGTAAGGAGGAGGAAGATGAAGAGGAGGGAGGTGAAGGTATGTGCAGCATCATGTGGTGACATTAGTTTAGGCTAGAACAGATCAGAACAGCCTGAGGCAGCAGCAGGTGGCTGCTACTGGCATGTGAACGTGTGCTTGTGTGTGTGTGTGTGTGTGTGTGTGTGTGTGTGTCTGTCCCTTGTTGCCTTTTACTCCTCTTGTGATTTTTTTTTTTTTAGATTTTTTTAAAATGAAAAATGTATTTTTATTACTTTGATGCTATTTTCTTCCATGACACTCAGAGCAATTTCAACCAATAGCATCATTACATCCACTTGTTAATTAAGGCAAGTGATTCTCCACAATAGAATATGTTATGAATGCGCCCAATTTTCAGTGGTCCAATCAGATCCCTCCAAAACGTTTGTTCCTGTTTATCACATTCATACCGGAAATAGAGCTGCAACAATTAGTTGATTAATTGATTAGTTGCCAACTTTTTCATTATTCAGCAACTATTTCGATTATCAAATAGTTGATAGTTAATTCATTTCTGTCACTATTGTCGATTCTCAGGTCCCCTCTTATTTTGTGGTTTTCAATAACCTATAGAATAATGAATTATCAGAATTTAGGATTATGTCTTTTGGACATAATTTAAATAGTGTTATATATATAGTAGACATGATTAAAATATTCACATTTCAAAAAACGTAGGCTTAAAGACAAGAAAAAGAGGAATCAGAATCAGATCTGATCATTATGTACCATGTGGTCTCTGTCCATCATGTCCACATTATTACTATTTTACTGATTTTAAGATTTGATCCTGGAAGTCAATGTTTTTTCACACATCACAACATGGCGGAGGAGGCGACATGATGAACTGTGGGAGTAAATTTTAGCAAAGCCAAATAATCATTTCAAGATAGCGGATCCATTTTCGATCCTCAGTGAACCAAAAAATTTTTTTTTGACCTGAACAACTCATCAATGAATCCTTTTCAATAATCGATAGGTTAAGTATCAATTTGCAGCTCTATCTCACTCTGAATGATCAGAGCATTTTTGTTTTAAAACAGCAGCTTCCTTTTCCCCCTCTGCGCTGTGATGATGGGTGAGTGTGAGGACAAACCACTCAGGCAGATCTCTGGTCACAGTATTTCCATTATCGCTCCTTTCTAGCTGGGATGCAACCAGATGCCAGAAACACACACACTCTTTCTCAGGACAGACGCTACAGGGCCAGATTTAG